>PVLA01000841.1:0-27099 GCA_004027455.1 Hydrochoerus hydrochaeris | reverse complement strand
TTTTGTGAGGACTGATTGTGGGGTTTTGCCTTCTGTGAATAATGTGAGAGAAGTTTATGCGGGAGCTTTGGGTGAAAGAGCTCATGGAGGAGGATTTACAAAATTCCTGTGAGACAACTACCCTGAGACACTGGACAGGCAGCCAGAGACGGGCAACTAGGACCCATATGTTACGCCACCCGCCGCCTAAGACAGGCACAGGAACAATTGCTGTCCTGCAGGCCCATGACGGGTAAGGCCTGGTTGGGTACGTGTGAAGAGTCCTTGACCTAAGACAGGCGCTGTCCTCACAGGGACTGCCACTCCCATAAATGATAAGGAAAGCAATGTAGGGAGTGGCCTAATGATCTCACACATCTCTTCCTCCTGTGGGCGTCCAGGTGTGTGGGCTTGCATTTCCCAGGCTGACTAAATGTCAAGATTAAAATGTTAATTGATACCTATTGCCCTGAACCTGGGGCACTTCCTGCTTGGAGTTGAGGTCAATTAACACCTATTGTTTGGGATTGTCCCTGCCTGGCCCTGGGCCTGGGGCGTTTCCTGCTTGGGGCTGGGGGTTGCTGCCAGGGTTGGCAAATATATATTCCAGCTTCTAAAAAATAAAGGCGGATTCAGATTCACTCACAGACTGGTGTGCAGTGTTTTCTGTCTCTCAATCCCCGACTCCCTGTCCACCTTTGGGAAACACTAGCCCTGCCGCAGCTGGACTCCGGCAGAAAATAACAACAAATCAACTAAATAAAAAAAGAGAGAGTTTTCTCTATGATTTCAAGCCTATGATTATCTTTTGGGTCTATGGTTTCATGGTAGTGTCCACTTCAGAATGTGTCTGTTCTGTCACTTGCAGACAAAGGAGGCAGACAGAGCCCAGATCTGTACTGTAGGATTAGGGCAGGGTGTGGTGTTGTATAATCCCAAGGAGCCTGCAGTAGCAACTAGGTGTGGTGCCCGTTCAACTCCACAGAATTCATGTAGATTCTGCTCTCTGGCTTTGGGGCCCATGACTTGTGTTGTTCAACCCACAGCACTCTGGGTATTTCTTGTTGGTTTGATTTTGATTGTGCAACCTTGGGCATCCCCGGGGGCTGTGCCTAGCCCATATACTAGTAGCCTGGAGATGGAGCCAACCCATGATTCCTCTGAGTCCTAAAGTCAGCTGGCTCCACCCCCAAATGGCATCCAGCCAATCACCTTCTCTTGAGAATGTCTGGAATGGAGTCACTCACTAAATGCTGCAACCGACAGCACCTGCTGTTCTAGTTCACTGGTGCTTTTCTCCTTGGTGACCTCCAGGGTCTTTGGCTGTCACCTGCTACACCTCTGTAGGCTTGAGCTTCTCTCATGACATATGCTGGGAGTCAGGGAGAATGTGCAGTTTGCCACCTCCCTGTACCACTTCGAGGTCTTTCACCTCACTGTCCCCGTGGAGCCCACTTCACCTTCTAGAACTTTCCTGGATTTTGAGGCTCCACATCCCTCCTTCTTTTCCCCAAGTTGCTATAGTCCAGCATCTGGACTCCCAATCTCAGAGAAGCTGACTTACTGCTGCTCCTTGCTCCACTATCTCCCTGGAAGTACTCCACAGTCATGGATTTATACCTGATAACTTGCGTTTGAACTGGAGCTATCGTGTGTGTGTGTGTGTGTGTGTGATTATAGATTCTTGGGTATATCCTGCACTGTACTGTGGCATTCATGGAGTAAAGACTCTCCTGCCGTTATGCACATTATTACATTACAGATTGCCATCCAGTTGTCTTACCCTGCTGAAAGATTCTTTTACCACAAGGCTAATCACTGATCCCCTGAAGACCCTGAGTGTCCATCTGCCCCACATCACCCCAGCCATTCCCCAGGAAGCCCAGGACCCTCCCACTATCTAACAAGAAGAACCCTGTGTGGGTCAGCCAAGCCAGCTCTTCAGAACCCTGCTCCAGTACTGTGGCTGGTGCCTGTGCCTTGTCTTACCCAGTATGAATCATTATGAATATCACACAGTAGGTGCTTGGTAAATACTTGTTGCATGAAGTTAGTGATCACAGAAAGTGTTAAGGCAGCTGAGTTAGAAGTATAACAGGCAGTGAGACAGCACTAGGTTCTCGAAGGAACCAGTGCAGAAGCCCAGATACCTTGAGAGGGAGACAAACACCTCTTGCTATGGGTCAGACCTCAAGACAAAAGAATAAACAAATACACCCACATCCTAAGGATTGGTATTCTAAATAGTTGTCTATTACCCTGAGGAAGTCAGGAGTTACCATCCCAATCTCCCTGCAGAAAGAGCCACTGCTCCGTAAAAATGCTCACTTTCTATGTGACTCGCTTCCCCATTTGTTCCTGATTTAATCAATTTTACCTGAGCAGTTAATCTTATTGGTTAGCCATAGTCCTGTCCCACCTTATGCCCACCTCGCGTTCCCTGTTTCTCCACCTGTCTCACTCTGTGCTTTTACTCTATAAAAGCCCCTAGACAAATCAGAGTCCCTGGCAACCCAGAAGCTTTTCTTTCTCTCAATAAATATATTCTGCTCTTAATCTCCATTGTTCCTAAAATTCATTCTTTGATTTTAGAGAACACAAAGTCTTACTGGACATCTAGTAGGTTGGGAGTTTCATTCCCCTATATCAAAAGGGCACGATGTGGCCTTAGCTACAGAACAGGGCCCAACTTGTCCTGCACCTATATCTCAGACTGTAGCTGCTCCTACACTCTGACAGCTCTGAAAGCCTCCTCCACAGAGGCCTCTCCTCTGACTCTGCACCTTTCTTCTGATGGACTTTGAAGCCTGAGATCTAAAGTGGTAATGAGGATTTAAAAAACAAAACAAAACAAAACAAAACAACCTCCAAATGAAATGACTGTCCCCTTCTCCAAACCCCTGGATGTCTACTCCATGAGGGCTGAGTTGGCAGGACTAAGGGGAAATGGAGGTGACGGAAGCTGGCAGAGAGGTGAATGCCTTCATCTCTGCCTGAGGCTGGCCATTTCTGTTCCTTTATAGATCAGTTAAATATTGAGACTGTTTAGTACATTTCTTCCTTTCTTGGGTCAAGGAACAGGGCATACTCAGAGCCACAGCTGGGCAAAGGTTGTAGGAGGGAAAAAACTAAGTATGGTATTAGGTCTGCACTGAAAAAGTGTGCTAATTATGAAGGTGAAGACAGCGGAGAAGGAATTCAGGTTACACCTCAAAGGAATCTCTGTTTCACAATTTTATGGGGCAAGGCCCTTTTCCTTGAGCTCCGCTACCTGGGATGACATTTTGGAATTTTGCAATAATAAGTCTTGTGTTGAAGTAGGGGAACAGTTGGCCCCCATTAGCTGACCTTGTGCACAATTAATGAACCGTGGGAGAAGTAGCAGGGAGACATGGGACTATGAATGAAGCTTTCAAAAGCCAAGTAGCAGGCATTCATGTGAAGAAGGGAACCTCGACTTAGGTTTTGTTTACCTTTTCTTTATTTTAATATATACTAAAAGGTGAATAGTATACAACTCTTGTCTATAAGGATATCTTGGTTCAGAAGAGAAGATAAAAGGGTGTAGACATAACAATAATAACAAGAAACATAGGAAGGAGCCAAGAAGGCTTTTGAGAGTTTAGAAAAAAGGATGACTTCCTGTAGGGACAGGTGATGTATACTGTCCCAGCGGAGGGTACCCTGTGGGTGTGACGGGCATGTAGGCCTCCAGCCTAGGAAGATGGCAGCCTGCGGGGCCTGTGCAGGGTGGGGTGAGGGATGGGAAGGCACGGGGTCACTTCCATTGCTTAGTCGTATGGAGTCTGAGAGACCTGGGATCTGCCTAGTCACGGGCTCTGCAGCACCTGCCGACCTGGGAAGAAGCTGTGGGGAAGGAGGTAGAGAACAGGATGCCAGCATTTAGATGAAAGTCCGAGGGTAATGGCAATTTTCATATAACTGGAAAAAATAGATAAAGAGGCAACACGAAATCTGGTCTGGTTTTTGTTGAGGCTGAGAAACCAGCAGCATGGGGGGTGATGACACCAAATGACAATGGGAAACACGGAAGGGGAGGGGGAAGACCAAGCCTCAGTGACAGATTTGAGGGTGGACTGTATGGAAAAGAACAGAGGTGGAAGCAGCGTTGAGAGAGCCCAACGAGAGACCTCACAAAGGAGCCGGGTACTGGGGCGAATTGATGGCAAAGAAGGACACAGAGTGCCCGGCAGTGCCCTGGGCAGTGATTGAGTTGAGGTCAGTAGAGAAAGTGGCACCTGCTAAAAGGTGTGAAGGTGGACTTTTCATCTGCCAAACTGTGTCTAGTCTCAGCTGGTGACTTTCTAGGATTATGAAAATTTTCAAATTTGAGAGCAGCCCTTGACCCATCAATCCCGGGAGAACTGGAACATTGGTCGCTGTACATTTGCGAAACCTCACTGAATAGAACCCTTCAATCAGCCTCTTGCACACATAACTTGTCTTGCTTTCTAGTTAGGTGCTAAACCCCTTTCTGCTGAGGCAAACTTATGTGATAAAGCACTCTTGTCAGCAGGTGACTTAGCAGCTCTGTGGTGTGTCCGGAGGATGTGGCTTTCCTTGCATGCAACTGATAAAATTTAGCCCCCTAACAGGCTGTGCTTATTCTTGAAAGTGGCAAAATGGGCCCCCAGTTTGATGGAAAGCAGACGGAACATTCCATTCAGAAATCTGAAGTAACAGTTTTGATGAGAATGGCCTCTATCATTACTAGACATTCTCCATTTGCTATGCATGTTACCTGCTTGGAATTTGGGCCTTAGGAATGGATGAGTGACAGGGAGACATGGGCAAAAGATAAAGACATGCCAGGCTGATGTGTCCTTCAAGGAATTTCTGTATTCTTCTTGGATAGGAAACAGAATTGGTGGCGGCCCTCGATTCAAGCATTTGTTTATAAACCATTAAGTTTCACTTGACTTAATGCAAATAAGTCATTGACTCCAAGGTCAAGGGCTTTTGGGGAAACTATCAAAATCACGCAGTAGGTGTCTGCTAGAGGCTTCAGCTGAGTTCAACTCCATGTTTTCATTTACTTCCATTGTGAGGTAGAGGCAAATATACCTGAGTAACAAAAACAACACACACACACACACACACACACACACACACACACAGAGAGAGAGAGAGAGAGAGAGAGAGAGAGAGAGAGAGAGAGAGAGAGAAAGAGAAATCCAACAAAGCTCCATTTGTGCGGCATAAAAGTCAATGCTCTTTGAATTCAGAAGCGAGGTATAAATGTGTGGAGATGTCCCTGAGGGCTGGGCGGAAGAGGAAGTGCTGGAATTAAGGAACAGGGGGAGGCAGGTCTCTCTGCTGCCACAGCATTAGTGAAGGCTAAAGACTGCAGACTGAGGGCTCTATCTTTGATGGAGTCCAGCTTCTGGTTTATCACTTCACTCCTTGCTTTTATTATGAAAGGCTGTGTTTAAGACATGATGGATGAGGTGCTAGGCAGGAGGACGGGAGTGTCAGCTCGCTTCCCTCCCTGCATCCCTCCCTGATTGATGATAGCTACTCTAATTTGTTTCTTGCTTCACTTCCAAACTCTCCATCCAGTTGTGAGCTGTTGGGTAGACATTTGTGTCAGAAGTTCCTGAATTTTATTAAAGATGATCAGAGCTGTCAGTATTTATTTTTAATATTTCTTTGTTCCCCCCTCTCTCATCTGTTTCCTAATGCAGGGGCACCAGCATAAATTCTCCAGGAACTGTTTAATTTCCAACTAATGACAAATGAGATGTGATAGGCTTTACTCTTCATCCTCTGCTTTTGATGATTTTGTCAAATCGATTTTATGAAAACAAAAAGACCGTGGTTCCGTTTAACCTTGGGTGGCTAATGTTCCTGTGTGAGATAATGTATAGGGAGTGACCTCCCCACCCCAGGCTCCTAAGCTTGGATTGCAGTGAGACCCTGAAGGGTTTGATTTAACAGCTTAGATGGCAAAAACCAAGTGCCCTGAGTATCTCACTTATTTTTGGGAGGGGTCCAGTTTGCAGCACGTTCATGGTGAAGCAAAACTCTTAAACTACATTTCCCAGTCACTCTGTGGTTAACTTTTTGCAGAAAAAGAGCAATACAGTTGGTTGTAGAGCTTCCTGCAGGAATGCTGGGAATGGGGTGTGGAGCTGTTAAACGAGGGGGCTTGTGGGGAGCTATCTTGGGGGGAAGTGGGGCAGTGAAGACACTGGCCAGAAAGGAGAGAGGCAGCTGCACCTCCTTCCCAAGGCTGTGCACAGGGGTCAGCTAAAGGCTCAGGCGAATTCTGCACTTGGTGATGAAATCCTTTTTGTTCTCTTTGCTGTTCTTCACTGAGCTTGAATTTGCACAACTGGACAGATGGTCTAGTTCCTTCCTGTGATGTCTCAACTCTTTTGTTGGTCTTGCATGACTGACATGGAGAAGTATTAGGAATAAGAAACTCTTAGAAGCTTGATGCAAGGTGCTTGAAAGTCACCTGGGCCAATTTCCCTATTTTTAGCAATTATGCCTGATTCGTGCTCAGTACTTGACACACTTTGCATGTTTATTGATGGAATGAATGACCACATAGGACACGGTAGAGGACTGAATAAGGTAGATAATAGAATTTGCATTGTCTTGGTAGTAATTCTGAACATATCGAACATATCAATTTAATATTCCCTTCCTTGGGCCCTTCCCTGTCTCCAGCATGAAGTGTGGTTAGGTGAGTAAGGGTAACGTGCAACACCTCAAAACACGAAGGAATGCATCTTTGATCTCTGTGTCTTTGCTGAGCGAGAAGGACCAGTGAAGGTGGTGCTGGCAGAAAGGACAGAGCCCTGCTCTCTGTTGCTGGCCCCAGGGAGGAGCATCGGGACACAGACCTTTGCCTCCTGAGGCACCAGCCCATAGCTCCCCCAGATTCCTGCCCCTAATTGCAGAACAGACATCAGGACTTGAAAAGTTGCACACGCTGACATGCTCAGGGTTATGTTATCGCTTTCTGGAAAGTCTTGCAATGCTCTTAAAGCTTGTGAAAAATCTTGCTTTCACCACCTCAGGGGGCTCAGGCCAAATATTTGGCACATTTCTTCTTGAGTCTGTTTGGAGGCTTTTCACTGATGAAAGGTGACTGCTCACAACCCCACTGCTGCTAGACCTGGATAGGGAGGGGCTTTTCAGCTTGTGCACACACATGCAGACACACACAGGCTTGCACATACACATACACACACACACACAGACGCAGAGTCACACACACATAGACAGAGTCACACACATAGAGACACACTCATAGATATAAATGACAGAAATGTGATATTCTTAATACAGATACAGAAGTATTTTCAGAATGCGTTCATATGCAGAAATAACCCCCCAACCAAAGTAAACAGCAGACAAATATGAACCACTGGAGAGTTAGAGGCAGCTGTGCTGTCTCTGAGGAAAGCTCCTATTTGATTCTGGCTGGGTGTAAGGCTTGTTCGCGGTGACACAGGAGGGTGTGCGCGCAGCTGGCTCTGCACCAGTATTTCATCCTGCAGTAAAACTTAATTCAGGGGGAACCCATCAGCCTGGGGCTCGGTTTAATGACTGGATCCAGGCTGTACATGAATAATATAGAGTTTGTGTCCATATTTTCCCAGAAGTGTCAGTGCTACTTTAGCAAGTGCCAAAACAAATACATACAAGATTTAGGGCTTGTCAAGCTTCTTCCACCCCCTTCAGAAAGGACTTCAGTGCCGTCTTATTGGCCCGAAGTTACCAGACAAGTGACACTTTGACCAGACTGTATTATCCTTCAGGAAATATATTTATTTCTAATACAAAAAACTGAGAATTTGCCCAGTGCCAGAGGGCATGTATGTAGGAGATAATCACAGCAATGAAAATGAATTCCTCCCTTTATCATCTATGGATTATAAAGGAAATGGTTCAGAACAATGTCAATGAAAGTTGCCAGAACAAAAGATGAGTCTTGTCCGTTGCTGAAGGAACACCCTCCCTGTCTGGATGTCTGTTTTTTTTAGGAACCATTTATTTATCTTATAGGAATTTATGACTAGTAATAAACCAACTATTAAACCAGTTTCCTATACTCAGCCCTTTACCTGGCCAGCAGTGAGTAGCACAGTTCTGCTGGTCATCTGACCTTGCTAATTGCCTGGCTATAGACATTTCTACCAGAGCACAGCAAGTGACCTTCAAATTCCATTTTGGATCCTGTGACTGGCTGATGAACGAGTGGTAAGGAACAGAGAGAAATGCTCTTGGCAGCCTCCGGTTAGGGTGGTGCTGACCCACGTTCTCCCCTGGATGGAAGTCAGATGCTTTACGAGATCCATTTGCTAATCATGGTGGCCTTTCTGTGGGAGGATGAGCTGAGCTATCCATGGATTCTAGTTTGCTGTGGGTAGCTTTCTGTGTGAGTGACATGAACCCAAACCTTTAGAGTTATAAAATGCTTCACATTTTAATTTCCTTCCTATTTTGTTCTCTTCATTTGCCAGCTAGTTGGTGGGCTTTTAGCATGAAAATATGAACAGGTTTAGAAATTGAACATTGAAATTCCTGTTGGAATTTCAGAATTCTGCAAAGATCTCATACTCTTTCCTTTTCCTGCAATAATTTTTTAGCTGCTCTTCTCATAACTAGATTCTTCTTTTCTGTCAGGTCTCAGTTTTGTCAGGAAGGCTTTCTTTGTAGGTTAGCACTTCAGGTTTGTAATTTTCTTTGAGTGCCTTTTTTTACAGGACCTTTGCCATAATTAGTGATAATTTATATGTTTATTTGTTTGCTGTCTTTCTTTTCAAATAGAATGCAAACTCTATGGGAATAAACTCCAAATATTTGTTGTTTGTTGCTTGACATCTAACACTTAGGCACTAGTAGAATGTCAATAAATGTACTTTATTGAATCAATGAGGCTACTCCAGACCATGACATTTACCAGAATTCTGCAATAGTTTCTCCGCAAAAGGTCAGCAAACAATTTTGACACTCTTACCCTTGTCAAACTAGGAGAGTGGAGAGGAGTACTGGTATAAGAGGGAATATCAAGGTACTTCCAGCAAGACTTTCTTTGTCATCCAAGAAAAATATTAGTAGGCTAAGCTAACACCTTTGTGCTCAGCCCAGACGTGCCTGGCCCTACCAGTCACCTTGGCAACACTTTCCATTCTGCCTGGCCTGGAATCCTGTGTCAGAGACCCTGTTTCCTAGTATGGTTAACTGTTAGAGTTGACTGTAGAATTACTGGCAAGTTACTTGCCTCTGGCACCCTCTCATGAGGGATTAATCATCCCCAGGAGACTTGCTTGTGCACTTGATTGATTTTGATAATTCTTGGTGCATTCTGCAGGGGCAAGCTCTTGGCATAGAACTTAGGAAAGACCAGGTTACTTGCATCCAATGTTGTTCTCAGTAACATTAATTTAGATCCTTGCAATTCCATTCTACACAATTCAGTCTTTATAAACATGGTACGAGAAATTACTCGCTAAGCTGCATGTAAGATTTCCTCCATGGGTGGCCTTGGGATTGGCTGGTCTCTTTGGGATCCCTACTTGTTGCTACACAGGTCTCTAGGTCTCTAGACTGTTTCTGGGGTTGAGGAGGAGGGACACTGGAGGGACACTGGAGGGATACTCATGTCCTCCAGGGTAGGCAGGAACCATCCATGGGAGACCATCTCAGCTAGAGGATTCTTAGATCTTTTCTTCTCATTTCTCTTTCATCTTGTCTTCAGTCCTGATACTTTCTTTCCTCTTTCTGCTGTGCTTATAAGGATATACACTGAGAATTCAGGGATGCAAATCTCCCCTCTACCCCGTCTCTGGATCTGGACAGTTGTTAGTAGGATCTGACTCAAGTCAGCAATGTTATTTCAATCTGTTTTATAACATTTTCTTTACCACAATTCATACCAAGTGATTCTTGTTATAAACTTAACATGCTTGTCTTAACTGAGCACCCCTGAGCCAGGAACGCTAAGCTTTACTTTCGAAAAGTTCATAATGTATTAAAGAAAACAGATGCTTAGATAAGCATAAAACATGACAATATGTCATGTTTCTATTTAACAGATACACACATATATACACACACATGCTCACACACATGATTTATAGGAGCAACTGTCAGACCCTGACAATGATCAAGTCTTCGAATGAGTTCTTATTATATTTCTCATTTTATGGGTTTTAAATGTAAATGTCCACATAACTAAGGCAGAAAGCATCTATACAATGAGTTGTGGCACATGGTACATTGGAGACAGCATGCCTGATCTAAAGAGGTCATTGACTGTACAATCTCATTTGATTTTTGCTACTCACTAATGCAGTGGTGGCCCCTTTGATCATCCAAGAAATTAGAGATTTCTCATGTGACATTTTAAATCATGCTATTAGAAAAAAATTCAGCTCAAGCCTGAATATAGCCCACCTACTCATAAAACCAATTTGCACCAAAGTGAAGACTTATATATGAACAGCTTAATTCAACTGCGGCTGGTGGGCTCATTTTATGAGTTTTCAGTCACTATAGTTCTGAAGGCAGTGCTGATGGCCTTCAGCCCTCAGCTACCCTGTGTCACTGTCAATTTGCTCTTGATCCTGTTGGTTCTGAAACAGTCACCTGAGTGGCTGCTGAGCATGTGGAGGGGACCTCACAAGATACCTCCACAGATCACTCAAAGCCCTGTTGTTTCTTTGAATACCCTGGGCTGCTCTTCTTTTGTAGGAATTCTGCCTTCCCTGGGTTCACCCCTAGAACCTCATTTTCTTGTCCACATTCTCTCTTGATTCCCTAGGGCAGGCTAGTTTGTTTTTCTCAAAAATTGTTTATGCTTCATGGGTAAAGTAGATAACATTTCTTAACCTTCCTTGCAATTGAGAGAGACCATGTCACTGACTGACCAGTGGAGTTTGTATGGACTGACCCAAAAAGTCTCTCTTCTGTGCAGAAGGGATCACCCCATCACCCCACATTTCTCTAACCAGTGAATTGATGCTGATAACCATGGCAACCTTGAAAGTCAAATGTTGAATACAGAAGAACATGAAGATGGATAAACTGGATTCTTGTGTTAATACTTGAAAAGAGCTTTCCGATGCTCAGGGACTCCTATTTTATATGTTGTGTGTAAGAGAAATTAACTGATGCTGCATTGGGGTTATTTTCTGGTTTTGTGTATTAGTGAAGTATTAGACATCCATTAGTCATAAATAACACACATAGAGAACATTTTATTTGTCATTTCCCTGCTATGTTCTAAGCACCTAACATACAAATGGACATCAGAGGTGGTCAAGAAATATTTCGAGAATGAATAAATGAATGAAAGAACTTCCTGATGGATATTTGGTAGGTAATTAGCTGACACACATCCTAGTCCTCATGTTATAACGAATAGGGAAATGTAAACCCCCTGAGAGGAAGTCACTGTTCAAGGCCAAAAATCAAGTTAATTTCAGAACAGGAATCGGAAGCAGAGAATTTTAAGCTATTGTCTTTCATCATCTTAGGCTTTGCTCTCTGGCAACTTTATTCATATCAGCAACCATGACGGAAGGAAACAGAAGATTTCATGCTTTTGCTTCAGTCCTATTCCTCCCTAGTAGAATGAGTTGTGCCCCTTGACACCACTTGCCAAAAGTTGAGGCCATGGTTCCAGGAAACTTGAGTGCAGTCTCACCTTCCACAGGCCCTCCCAAGGCAGCTCACATGGAGACATGTGGGCCTGGTGGCATCCACACTATCCACATGGCTTAAGAACAAATCAAATGCTGAGCACAGCTTTGCACTGAGACTCTGGAGAACTGAGTTAAGAGTGTCATACCTTGCCTTTTTCCTAGGAAGTTTGCTTTTGCCAGCATTCATTCCAAGCATGACATTTCAAGAAGATAGCTCGCTAGCTCCTCAGAATATGTAAGACCTTCCTATGAGGAGTGCGTGAAAAGGTAAACACCCCTAAACGTGAAACGACAACCACAATGAGAGAAGCAGGCCTGTGCAATGCTGTGGAAATACAGCCAGCGGCCAGTCGCTGCCTACTGGTGTGGGTCATGTTATATGTCTAGGAGGGCCGCTGCTTTTCCTGTGATTTGTTCTTCTGGAAGATGAGGTAGCCAAGGGAGGGAGAGTGAGGAATGAAATATGGGATGTTAGAAATCATATCGCAAGTTGGATGAAGGGCAACAAATTGCATAGAAGAGGAAACATCTCATGCACAAGATGTGTCATTGTGGTGCTGAGCAAAGTTGTATTTCTGCAATCCTCAGGGTCCCCAAAAAGCTCTTCTAAGTATGGGGCAAAAGCTGCCTCTCCTCGCATGTTTTTGAGTTGCCCTGTCATTTTTACACATGCTCTTCTTGTCCCCATCAACACGAGCTGAGGCCCCTGGACAATGAGCTTTCACACCTTCCACTTCTAGTTATCATTTTTGCAATTATGAAGTTAATAGATACTGTCTGTGTCAAAGTCTGTTTTGAGCTTTTCTGCTTGATGAAGCCTTTGGACTTTGTTCTTTTGTACTAGTAACCTGCAAAGGTATGTAGGTAGGTATCTAAAATTATTTAACCTAACTCACTTTCAAAGTTTGATTTGTTTTAAAGATTCAAACTGAAAAAAAAAAAAGGCCCGTCTGTCACTGTTACCTCATGGCAAAGTCTTTCACAGTTTCCGGTATGAGCTATGCTTGGGCCCAGACCAAACTTGAGAGATTGAGCTCAAAAGGGAAAAAACAGGTTTGTGATAGTCACAAGCAGATGGAGGGAAGGTGTTATTCTTAATTAGATCTAGCATGTAAATCTGACTGTAATCTGAGCCGCTGTGGGCCCTGGGGAGGACACCTGGGGTGGACAATGGTTACCTCAGTAACACTTGATCTAAATTGAAACTGTTTGCCACACCTCAGTTGTCCAGGTAACAGCATTGTCTAAGGCAGTGACTTCACTAGAAAGGGAGTTCTCAGGTGCAGGGCAGGGAAAGTGTCCACCAGACCTAATGATGGGGACTAGACAGAGAAAGTGAATCAGTACTGCAGGTTCATCCTCATATTGCCTGCTTGCTTTGAAATCTAGGTTAAGTCCCTAGATACATACTTTCTCTGTCTTCTGCCAGCATGAGAGGTTTTTCCCTTGTGCATTCTCCTTAATTCTTGTTTATCTTAGCTTCTGGAATGATTCTCTCAAATATTTAGGCCCAGAAATGGTTCTTTTCCCTTCCTGTTCCCTTCCCAGGAAAAAGTTGTACTAACTAGCCATGTCATAAAGCATAAACATGTCTTCTTTTCCAGCTTAAAGGTCATGTAGCTTTCTTGACCTACTTTGCATACAATCACACTGGAGCCAAAAGCGTACTTTGCCTCATCAGATATAGGCTTTGCCTGCCTGGTCCTGACTCTTTTCTGTGTATCAATATCTCTTGGCAGAGGAACTTCCATCACAAGCTGCTGTCCTGGAGCTGAAGTTAAGGTGCCTGACACTTAGCTGTCATGGATGGGAAGAGCTCAGCAATCCAGGTTCTGGGGTGAAGATGACTAATGCATAGTTGTGACTTTGCTCAACTTTAATTCATTTGTGTACCCTTCTTTCTAAATTGTATGGAATGTGGGAAGAAAGAATGATATAACATCATCTGAGAGAAATGCATCAGGGCTCAGGCAGATCTTGAGAACTATTTTAAAAGTGTAGTTTCAGAAAAGTGATATAAAATGAGTGAATACTTTTCCTCAAAGGACCTTCTGGTAACATTCCTAACTGGGTTTGGTCTAACCCTTTATCAAATGTCTAGAAGAAGTTTAGTAGGAATCATGGAAAGAAGGGTTCTTCTTGCCTTGAAGGTGTGAGGCACTGGATTTGGTCATCAATACTACAAAGGAAAAGGCAGCTCCTGAAACCTCTGATGCTGTGGTGTGAATCATGAGTATATAGCAGTGGTCCTCATGAAGTGTGGAGGAGAAAGAGTGTGGAGTGGAATTTCCAAAGAAAAAACCGAGATTGCATATTCTAAAAATTACTTATGAAAGTTTTTTGAAAAGTTTTATGACTTATCACCAGTGGACTTGGGCCAATTAAATGCAGATTGGTAGAATTAAGTGCAGAAAGAACTAGAGGAAGAAAGAGCAAAGCTTGGGATGGAGGAAAGGATTGCAAAGCTATCCATCCATTAATAAATCTTTTAGCTTATGAAATTTAAAAAATCACCTTATCCTTTTCTTTGCACTAATCAGCCACAACTAACTGTTCTTGTGGTATGGAAGAAAGGCGGGCCTGAGGAAGGTATTCCAGATGCGAGATTCAGATTATGTTGGCAGGTAATTTAACCAAAAGTATTTATTCCCTACCGTTGTCCAAGCCACTCAGGGGAGGACACACCTGAGGAAACAGATGCAAAACCTAGGCCAGGGGAAGAAGAAAACCCAGGCTGGCTTGATCTCTTGGCATGCAGACTCTTAGGGGGAGAGCTGGGATGAATTCAAGGTGGATGTGGTAACACAGCGAGCACCAGCCAGGTTTGAAGCAAAGTTGACTTGTTTTGTGTTGTGACCATGACAATGTAGAGAAGGGAGCTCACATGGGACAGAATGGCCAGTTACAGAAATCTGACAAGCATTACATGCTATGTGGGTTTATAGTTCTGGGCTGCTGTTTTCTCAAATTCAAATCATCATGGTGGAGGACATGAAGTTTAGGACTTTCTGTTTACTAATGAGCTGTTTTGACAATAGCTTTGAAAACCACTTGTGAGCAACACTGTATCTTCTAAGTGTCCAATATTACAGAGTTTTATTTCAATTGAAAGGCAATGGGAGTATAGCTTGCCTTATAAGGAAAGGTACTGGCAGGCTTAGCCTTTGGCTATCACTTCCTGAGAAGAACTTTCTGCTGTAACCTTCAGAAGGCCAACAAGTGGGCCAGGGACCCTGGCTTTTGCGGCTCTACCTCTGACCCTGCAGAGTTCAGAAAGTTCTGCTTTAGAGGGAGGCAATCTAAGGCCAGAGGAGGTTTCTCTGTGATGTTTCTGGAAGGGTATACTTGGTTTAAGTATCCATTTTGTAGAAAGAATAGTTCTGACACTTAATAAGTACAGTAAAGCTAAGACGATGTGATTTATTGAACTCTGCCTAAGAACCCTATACTTTATGTAAATTAGCTATAATTTAATACAATAATTGTATCATTGCCATTTATGAATTAGGAAAAGGCATTTAAAAATTTCTAACTTCAAAGCCTTTTTTAAATATCTAAGGCTGTTAAAGGCAACAGTAGCCATGAAATCGTGCTGTAGGTGCAACAAAATGCAACACACACACACGCACGCGCGTGCACGCACACACACACGCACACACACGCGCACACACGCACGCGCACACACACACGCTCACACACAACCCCCCCCACAGTCCACCTCTACTCTCGTTCTTGGATTTAACACTCAGGCTTCCACTGTATGTGCCTGCAGCACCTGCTCCAGGCTCCTGCCCCACTGGACAGGGGTCTTATGCTCTCTGCAGGGTGAGACCACCAGAATTTGAGTTGGGAGGTACTGCTTTACAGGAAGCAAACGAGGACTGTATAAAACAAGTAGAACAAGGAGAGAGAGAGTCTGCTGGATTGTAAGGCAAAGCAATGCAATGTCTAGTTTTCTCTTAGCATAGCTGTAAAGTTGATAAATCCTGATAAGAATGTGGAGAAAAAGGAACTTTTTCACTTTGATGGAGAGTGTAAGTTAGTACAATCATTATGGAAAATTGCATGAAGTTTCCTAAAAGAAAGTAAAATGTCTCGTTGGATTTTGTTTAAGAGGCTTTCTGAATCATTTATCAAAATTCAATAAAACTCAGTAAAAATTTTTTTAAAAAACCCCACTCCAAAAACAAACAAACAAGCAAACAATATACATCCTATCTGAAACAGCTACTGAGTACAGTTACATGACACACACATCACTGTAATCAAAATTAGGCTCCTTAAAGCAGCGAAGATCTATTTCACTGCTGCAAATACAAGCAGCGAGTACTTTGTGTATTCACAAAAAGCTTGGAGTTAGTATTTTATGTGTGTCTTGGTTACTTTTTCCTTGTGGCTGGGACAAAATACCTGACACCCAAAATGAAGGAAGGAAAGGTTTATTTAGCTCACTGTTTGTGGAGGTTTCAGTCCATAATCAGGGGGCTCCAAGGCAGGGTGACATGGCAGAGGGGCAATACTAAGGCAGCAGCCAGAGTAAAAGGGCAGTCAGAGCAAAAGAAGGGAAACAAGCCTCTTCTCCTTCCTTGTATTGTATGCAGTCCCCACCCCCTAGGAGAGATGTAGTGCTCATAAAATCTCCTTGCCCTCCTTTGCACTGGATGAGGATATTTATAAAGTAAGAAACCTGGCTCCCTGCTGAGTCTCTCAGTTAAACTGCTAAACTTTGCAAATTGATACAGTGTATCAACCATAACAATGTGTCTGATAATGTCTCCCCACAAAGACCAGGCATAGCTGCAGTAACTTTTTGTCATTTAAATGTTTACCTTTCTAAATTTATTAAAAGATTTTGCCTTTCACCTTCCACATATTTTTTTGTATGATACCCCAAGACTCCATTAATAATATATTTTTAAAAACTTGACATCTACACAAATGTCTTCATTCCAGAGAAAAAGGCAGAAATACTTTTGGTATCTTCTGGAGAGATAGACAAAAGGATAAATGGGGACAGATCCCAGCTAGAGGGACAAGGGTGAGTATTTTTCTTACAAAAAGATCTGGGGTCAGAGTTCTGAAGCTATCAGGAAATATTCTTAAACTGCTGTATGGGAGCTCTGGGATGCTGTAGGAAATCCCAAGAGCTATATTTGGGGTGGATGAGTCAGTGGAAGCCCTGCTTCCGGAGCTGCAGATACTGACTTGTCAGGAAATCTGTCATTTGCAGGAGTATCACAAACTATCAGTCTATGACTGAAGTCTCAGAGGGTCCCTCCCTAAGTCCTTGTCACATAAGCCAAAAATAAGTGGGGAAACATGTCACAAACTGTGTGAAAAATGCTCTGAGGGGCATTTCCATGCTTAGTTCACCCCTTCAAACAGAGCCAAGTCTGCCTTAGGTCTGGCCCCCCCAGATGAATCCCTGAAACTCAGGGTTTTAGTCCCTCTGACATGATCATTAGAGGATAAATCATCTGAGGTTGTCCTGGCTGTGAGGGGTTCTGCACTTGTCTGCATCTTGTAGTCTATCAAAGCAAAGGGCAGAGCTGTCTATCTTTGGAATCTCATGTCCATTCATTTTTAGTGATATGACATCAAGTGCCTTTAATAATTTTGTCCTTGGGCTGCAGTTTTTGTCTCAGCCATCTTTCTCCACATCTAAAGAGCCTGGAAAGATTCTTTTAATCCTCATTCAGAATGCTACATTTCTGCTTCTTCCTCCCATTGTTAAATTAAATGTCCCTCTTGGAAGGTAGAGAAGCTTAAGAAGAATACAACCAGTGTGAGAATCCCAAAGACCATTCATTAGAAGAATTTGGTTGGGGTCACGTATTAATGCACCAATAGCTTCAGATACTGGTCCGCGGGCACCACTTTTGGTGTTTCAAGTGCAGAAGGAGATGATGTCCACTAATTCCTCACCCAAGGAAGGGTGAGCTCAGTACCCACTTTCTCTCTTTTGCTGGCTCACTTTTGCTTACCATCATCAAGCTGCACCTCTGGTAGCCAAACTTAGCCCAGACAACTAACTCTTAATCAGTAAGCAACTGTATTAACAACTGCCTTCTTTTCTAATTTCCATCAGAATCATGTGTTAATTTGAATAAACTAATAGTTCCTTTATTTCAATGTAGGAGAAAATGTACTATTTAAAACTGTTCAGTATATAAGCATATTCACCAAGGAGCACATGAAGTACTACATAACTGGATACGTGGAGAATTTTTAGGTAGGTGTTGCAATAAGCTTTTGTGATTTAGGGGGAAATTGGTTGAGTTTTTTGGTAGGGGATCAGTAATGTTTTATTCACATTCAAAATAGTGAAACAAAGGGTCTTCTTTACGAATTCAGTTTTAGGCTTTCAGAACTGGATTAGCTTTGGATAATAAGGGATTCTTACACTGAATTTATGACCTTAGAATTTGTGATCAACACAAATATGTTAACTAGTTTTGATATTTTGTGATGACATATTCAACTCATGTAACAAAGGATGAATTAAAAATGGAAATATAAATGTCTTATTATATACTTCATAAGATTATGAAGTGTATTTTAATAATATCTGCAGTTGGGGATAAAAAGGAGGAAGATGCAGAAAGAATTGATTTCTGGCAATCAGTCTCCAAAAAGATGAGAGTAGATTTGACACTACAAACTTTGAAGGGTGTTAGTGGAAAATATATCTGGTGGGACTTTCAACAGTTCAAATGTTCAATTTAATTTTAATATAACTTTCTCTAAGACATACACTGCATCCCCTGAGATTTCATGGAGTTTATACTGTAATAGTTTATATATTAATAGTTTCTATGCCTATTTTATTCTTTTCTGTGTACTTTCCCAGGGGAAAACACTTATGAGAAGATATAATGGTAATAAATCTATTCAGTGCTTTTCATATGATTAATAAGTGAGCATCTTGTTTTTAATAGTTGGGATTTTGTTTTGCCAAGGTTTTTAGCCAATGGTTTTTATTTTTTCCTTTTCAGCCTTGTTTTGCTTTTTAAAAAGCCTTGTTTGGCCCTTAGGGATGGCTCATTTGAGATACATGTTAAATCAAGAATCCAGGCATGTCTCAATGAATGTAAACATTATTTGTCATAGACATAAGCTAAGGATAATAATAATGAGAATGAAGACAGGGAAAGGGGATTTAGAGTCAGAGGGAAGAGGAAGAAGAAGAAAAACCCAGCTGTGTTGTGTGCATGTACTTACTTGCCAAGATGAACGTAAACTTCATGTACTACAAACATGCACTAACAAAATAAAAAAACAGGCTTGTCAGCTTACTAATGGATGAATTTTTTTGAAAGTATGAAATCCGTTTTGTCTGTACTTTATTATTTGTTGACCATTTCTATTCTGCCTTAGCCTCGATTCTTCTTAAACCACCTGCGTTGCCCTGTACATAGCACGGAGTCAGGGAAGGAAGTTTGGTATCACACTGAGCAAACATCATAAAAGGTTAAGGCAATATTTGTGGATAGGAAGCCCAGTGATGGGAGAAATCTAGTTTTAAAAGGTTAGATAATTGATTGGAGAAGAATGAATGACTGAATTGATTAGATTTAAGAGAGCTGCTGAAGTGTATGATTTCTCATCCGCAGGGCAATGGCTACCTCTTGGGCAGCTTTTCTGATTGTGACCCTGGCAGAGTACCGTAGAACCTTTGTTTCTATTTGGACACTGATACCATCTTTGGAGTCGTGTGTGGGACAACTGTCATTATAGCTATCCTTGCCTTTGTATTTTCAAAGAAATTTTGTAGCTACCATTCCTTTTTGAGACAATTTGGTGACGAGCAAAGAGCATGGTCTATCAGCCAGATGATCCGCGGTAGCAGCTGCTGTGTATCTCTCCCTGGAGAGGCCCTAGGGCCAATGAGGTCATAGAAATGACAGTCCCCACAGTTCTTACCAAATTAAGAACTTCTGAAGGTCTCTTGAAATCTCTGAGCCTTGCTTGCTTCCTTGATAAAGTAAAGGAGCAAGTTAGTAGCTGGACCGTCTTTAACTTTCTTGTAGGAATTTTCTACTATTGTCATACACATTGGTAGATAACTGGAGTCCACATACTGTTTTGTTGAAGAACTAGAGCACAGAGCTAAAGCAATGGCCTGGCTGATGGGACAAGCACCTGATCAGTCCCACACTTCCCCATCCGGCTGTGGCTTTCCTGCGATGTGTTAGAGGATGAGGGGCCCATTTGTGACCTGAGGAGCTCCCTGTGGTCCTGAGACAAGGATAGTCATTTGCTGAATGCAAATAACTGAAGGTTGGAGAAAGGTAAATCCAGCTGCTTCCAGAGGTCCGCTGATCCTCTAACAGAAGTTTCTCTGGATATAAGGGAGGTACCAGCTTCTTGCATCTGTGAAACTTCACAGTTGATGGGAAAGGAGGGAGGCTGGCTTTCCAGAGAAGGCAGGACTGGTCAGTCATCCAGGGGATAGAGCTATGGAGAAGTCTACACTTTGCATTTTCTGTCAATCCTTTGAAAACAGTGGTTCTTATGTTGAGCCATTTACTTAGGATTATTAAGAAGAAACCTGGGACCTTTTTTCTCAGAAATCTTGATTCTTTAAAGAATTGGTCCTTGGCATCTGAATTTTTAACAAGTGCCAAAGAGAATTCTGATTTGGTGAGTTGGGCTGAATTCTGTGAACCTTGTCAGAAGTGCCCTTGCCTCAGACTGCCTTAGAACTAGTGTTCCTAGACACATTCTCAGAAGTAGTATCATTTTTCTCAGTTTGAATCCAAAGAAAAAACTCAAGATCCCTATCAAACAAATTAGGTGAACTGGGACAAAACACAAACAAAAAGCAGATTTTGTTCTGACTGAATCCGCTGGACCAGCTTCTGAATCTGGCACCACCACTGAGTGGTCAGTTTCCAGTGTACCAGGTGGCAAGATGCCCCCCTTCCCACAGGTATGGGCATTCACAAGCTGCTGGTGCAATAGAGGAAGTGTCAAAGAATGGGCCGGACTCAGTGTGACCGTTCCTGGTATGCTCCGAAACAGCAGCATCAAGAGAGTAATTACAAATGGAAGTAGAGGTCAGAGCCAAGAAAGTGGTGTTGAGCAGCAGACCCGAGAACAGTGCGATGCCATCCACAGACAGCAGATCAGGGTCGCAGCGGGACTGCTACTCAGTGATGTGATTATGTAACAGAGCTCGGTGAGCGGGCTGTGAACAGGTGACGGTGTTGCTCTTATCAAATACCAGCCATATAAATTAAGTACATGATTCTTGACACAAGATTGTCTTTATGGACATTCACTGATGAACACTACGTAGAGATCTGAGAAATAAAACCTTCATAGATGGTAAAATTTGTCCATCTTGTTTCTGAGGGCCATCTTTGACAATGAATTTACATGAAAATAATGAGGTACTCTTTCCATGTGGTTTTTATCAGTAATATTCTTTATTAAAACATTGCCTAGATTAGGGAGTGGAAAATGTGAGTGCCAAATACTACATATTTTAAATTTGGTGAGTTACAAGCTATTTCTGTTATATATTCATCAAAGTTTCAGCAATTCTTTAATAATGTACAAATTATTCTTAGGACAAAATCAAGGCAAGGGTTGCATTTGACCCCTGGCCTGCAGTTTGCAGGTCTTCCTATGTTATCCTGGCACAAATAGAAATATTATTTCTGTTTGCATTGCACTTGATGTTTTCTGGTAGCAAATGTAGTTCATTGGGGAAAAAAAAATCACAGTAATCTTATTTCCCCAATGATACCACAGTTCCTTTATTATGTAGTTCCAGGAGGATCAAAGTCATTAGCATGAGAAGTGAAATTTTCTAAATTTGCTTCCTCCTGCGACCATCAAATATCCAAGCCTGTAAATAAAGAGTTGAATTTCAGTTTGGTTTCATTTAACAGACAAATGCTGGTGTGATGATGATCTGACTTTCTTGAGTTTTAATTTTAAAACTTAGCATATTATAGCTAACCTGACAAATATAAACACACTCTAAATTATCTTAATGACATCTTTTGCTAGTTCTACCTTGTGATTTATTTCAGTTCAAGGAGAATTTGAACATAAGGTATCTTGGGCTATAAGTGACATTACTACAGCAGTTGGACATAGTGAGAGAGAACATAGGTAGATTTCATAACGGCCAAATGATGCCCCAGTTTGGTAGAACTTTAAGTAAAGAAAAGCTTTGGTTGGATATGAAATCCTCATGTTACACTTGATATTTCTAGTGACAAACTACAAAGCCCCTGCAATATATATTCTCATCAGAGTACAAAAGGTTTGACCTCAGCCAAAGAACATTTTGATAACATTCAATGAATGTTTGAATTTTGATGATTCCCTGTCTATTTGCAAATTTGCACCCACTCTCCCCTGTTACGAACATTGTGTATGCAAATTCAATTCACCTCTGTGTGTTATCAGGAGACTTAATAGCGGTCATTGTGGAAACGATGAAGGCCAGGGACAAAGTAGCTGCCATCAGGATGGTTAGCGAGTCTGTGCTGGTCCATGACCACTGCTTAGCATTTGGAGGATGATGCCCCTTTGTGTGAGCAGGAGCGACTCAGTGGCTGGGGACGTGCTCTGTCCAAGGGTGACTGATTGGATTTCATCCCAGCTGAGAACTCTTGTTCAGGATTTGGCTCCTGTCTTGCCCAGTGATAAGCAGAAAATTGGGGACTTCAACTTCCTCTTTCCTGGGTGTGTTACTGGGTGCCATAGATCTGAATGCACAGTGCCCCCTACTGCCTCATGACATGGGCCATTTACTTTGTTATTGCTAAGTGTTGGTTCCTTACCATCCCTTGCCAATCAAGGGTGGCAGGAGCAGTTGAGAATTAAAAGCAATGCTCCTCATCCTTGTGGAGCTAATTCCCAAATGAGAAAGCAGAGCCCCTGGGCAGCACACTTATACTTAGTACTACAACATGGATAAAACTCTTTATTACTCATTTAACCTTCTCAGAGTGTCACAGAGACAATGTTTTGTCTGCAGGAGGAGTGCTGGGTATGGTTTTCTGCTGCATTTGGGGTGAAGCTCAACTTGCAAAGGAGCTTAAAGGAACATAAATTAAGTTCCGATTTTTGAGAACAGAGGGAGGGGGATAAGAAATACTTAGTAGGAAACAGTACATTCAGACATAACCACCAAATAGAATTCAAACATGGCAAGAACAGAAGCTGACATTCTCTCATTTGACAGAATTCAATTACTCTCACATTTCCATCCTGAAGTTCCAAATTCCCCAAAGCACAGCAGTGTACTATCCCATTAGTTGGGGTCAGATATTGACTTATATTGAGTCAGACTTCCTGCTTGCTTGAAGCCTGCTTACTATAATCCTTGGTCTAATTCTTTTAACCTTGGGTCCACAGATTTAGGCATAGGAGAGCAGCTGGTACTTTTGTCTTCTAGCGATGGAGAGGTCTTCAGCTGTTTTTAATTTGAAGTCTACAAACACGGCAAATGACTCTCAATCAGTGTCCTGGAGATCTTAGTTAGGCTGGTGTTTTATGTGGTTGTATTGCAAAGGGATTTAAGGACAGTTTTCATAGCATATTTTCCCTGTGATTTTGCTGAGCTTAAATGCATCCCTTGAACAAGTGGTACAACATCCTTGGAGACAGGTTAGTGATGAAATATGAAGTCATTCTGGGAATTAGCTTGATGAGAGTTATATAATGTGTGATTTGTGGCAATCAAAATGTTAAAGGGCCAATTACTGCATCATTATGGACACACCTTCAACCTAATGATACATCTCTCCCTTTGTAGTGTTCATATATATTTAAATGAGGGACATAAATCATCAGTGCTGTCAAGAGCATGTTGCATATCTGCCTCAACCAGCAGGTACAGGGTAGAGAGACAGGTGGCCATGGAACAGGGAGGCCAGTGAGGTGAACTTGGCCATTTTCACTCAGATTCCATTCCTTGTTGAGTAACCTTGGATGACTTAACCATTCACTGAGCCTCAAATTCTTTACCGTAAAATGAATGTCTTAGAGTGTGTGTGCCGACAGTGGTGGGAATTAGTGGTTAAACCATACCATAAGGTACACTATAAGTGTTTGATGATATGTTCCCTATTGTTATTGGATTTTTACCCTGTTAGACTCCATGTATCTAGAATTTAAAATGGAAATGACTTTTCCCAAGAGTGTTTTTGACATCGTAAATCTGACTTCTTTCTGGAAGACTGAATAAAATGCACCATTTTAAGAATTAGTATATCTCAACCTGGAACCAAGTGCTTAACCTGGCTACTGTAACTGCCTCCCAGCTCACATGCCACCTGTGGCCGGGTTTTCCTCTTCTGCCCCCAGAAAGATCTATATTCAGGAGTCCTCAAACTGAACTGCCTGCATCCTTTAAGCAGGCCATGATTCTGACCCCAAATTCACTGATTCCAGTGCTGAAAAATCTGAAATAAAGGAGTTTGTTTTTCCAGGCTCAGCCTGGAGGCCTCCTCAGTTGATTGTGGACAGAATATAAGACACTGGTTGATGCAATCAGACTAGAATGAAGGCTGTTCTGGCTTTCCCCAACCAGGTGGTCATATCCACTCCTGCCACTGTTGGACTCACTGTGTGTCTACTTATGGATGGAGCTTTGTTCTCGTCACGTGGTGGCCAGCTCTTCCGTCTGCCCATCGACTGACCTTGGCATTGCTGGTTCTGAGTGCTTGAGAAATTCGACTTTGTGACCCTTTTTTTCTGGGTATCCCTTCTCCTTGAACTTGGAACCCTCAGATTTCAAGATGCCAGAAAGATGAAGGGGGAGCAGCGCAGCAAATCTAGGAGCCACGGATCAAACTAGGAAGAAAAAACCGGGGAGAGGATGGCCTCAAGAGCTCAAGTGAAGGAAGTATTTCAGGAATGAGAGAGGGGCCTCTGGTATCAAATGCTGCTTCCTGATAGAGTGAGGGGAAGGCTGAAGTTATTTCATGAGGTTAGCAATATTGATTTAGTCACTTTGAAACATTGCTTTCATTCTTCGATTCTTAGAAAATCTCTGTGGAGGTGGTTATCACAGTTCCTTTGTTTGGGAGGATATTTATCTCCTTCCTCACTGCTGCCCTTCCACATTTCCTTTTCTTTCTTCTTCCCTCCTTCTCTTCCTTCTTTTTCAAATGAAGTTCTTAAGATTTAAAGTACATAACTTGTTCAGATGTATTCAGGTAGGAAGTGACACTGACCTGAACTCTAGACCTGAAGTTTTTTCCCATGATCTCTGCTGTCAGATATTTACAATTTAGTTTGTCTATCACAGATTTCCTTTTACTAGGAAAATCTATTGTAAAATTTATTACATATTGTAAGCTTAGATTTTGTTCCACCTTTGTGGATTTTATGTGTCAGGAATCTGCTAGGGCAATAATTTTAGGACATTTCTATCCTAGCTGAGAATAAAACAAAGCCTTAGTACATCACTTCTAGCGCTCAGTCCTGTGCATCACTGGGTATTTTGTGGAAGGTAGAACGGGAAGGGAAAAGTGTTGCAGGAAGAAGATTCACAGGAATCCTTTCCCTTATTACAGTTAGCTGAGCTCCCCTGAGGAGATTTCTGAAAAGGCTGACATGTGCTGGCCATGGTCACTCAGGGGTTGAAGCAATACCACAGGCAGCTGATAATTCTAGAACAAATGAACTCAAAGATTTTTGAAAAGACAAGAGGTAGCCACGGAGCATGATTTAGTTCTTTCAGTTTTCTGCAAGCAAGCACTTGTTTGGCAATGATATCAAGGCCATCTCATTCTATTTACTGCCTCCTTAGTTTAAAATTATCCTAACCATCTTGAAAGAGTAGTGATAGTACAGAAAATCCATACGCAGCATTAAAATAGTGGGATTAAGGTATTAATGTCTAGTATTTCTCTTTTGCAACTCAAAGTTTAATGTCTGAAGAACAAAACATGACAATGAGAATATCCCAGGAACAGCGGGCTTCACTGATGAATGCTACCATTGGAGAAGAACTAATACCAGTTTATCTCAAAGTCTTCCAAACTCAATTTATGAGGCTAGAGGAAAGAATCCTTCCAAATTCATTTCATGAGGCCAGCATTACCAAAATACCAAAATCAGACAAAACGTAACAATAAAAAAACCCATAGGTCAGTATCCATGATAGAAGCAGATATAAAAATCTTCAACAAAGTATTAGCAAATCAAATGAAATAGTTTATTAAACTATCACTTACCATCATCAAGTGGGATTTATTCCTGAGATATGAGAATGATTCAATATATACAAATTAGTAAATACAATCCATATTAATGGAATGATAGATGAAAACAATTTGACCATTTCCATAAATGCAGAAGGAGTTGGATAACATTCAACATTTTTTCATGATTAAAAAGTCTCAATAGATTAGGAATACAAAAATATACTTCAACACAATAAAGGCTACATAGGATAAGCCTGTGACCAACTTCTTACTAAACGGTAAAAAATTGAAAACTTTTCCTCTAGAACTAAGAAAAAACCAAGAACATTCATACTTGTCACATCTACTCAAAATAGTACTGGAAGTCCTAGCCAAAGCAATTTGGCAAGAGAAAGAAATAAAAGTCCTCCAGGGCTGGGGATGTGGCTTAGCGGTAATGTACTTGTCTGTCGTATATGAGGCCATAGGTTTGGTCCTCAACACCACACACATAACCAGACCGACAGACACACATCCAAATTGAAAGGAAAGAAGTTAACTGTTTTTGTTTGGCAATGGTATGACCTTATGTATAGAAAACCTTAAAGGCAACAACAAAAAAATTGTTGAACTAATGACTGAGCTTAATAAAATTTCAAGATACAAAATAAATTCAAGAAAGTCTTTAGTATTGTTATCCACTAATAATGATCCATCTGAAAAACAGAAACCTAGAAAATAATCTCATTTATAATGCATATAGATGAACTATTTTGAAATAAATTTAACCAAAGAAGTGAATAACTTGGCATATCCAAAATTATAAAAGATTTATAAAAGAAATTGAAGAAGGTGTAAATAAGTAGAAAGATACTCTTGTGTTCATGAATTTAAAGGGTTAATACTGTTAAAATATCCATATTACCCAAAGCTATGTACATATTCAATGCAATCCTATCAAAATTCCAGTAACACTCTTCATAGAAATAGAAAAATTATCTTAAAATTTATGTGAAATTATAAAAAATCCCATTAGTTAAAGAAATTTTGAGAAAAGATGAAGACATATTACCTCATTTCAAAATGTACTATGAAGTTCCAGTAATTAAAACAGCAAAATACTGGGTGTCATGAGGTACTCCTGTATGTCCAGCATGGCTGGAGACTAAGGCAAGGGGACTGTTAAATTTGAGGCCAGCCTGGGCAGCTTAGTGAGGTTCTGTCTCAAAAAAGCAAAAAAACAACACTCCCCAAAAAAACCAGGATGGGGCTAATAGCCC